>JAZKJV010003792.1:0-33919 GCA_037367405.1 Ottelia alismoides
TCAAATGATTAGTCCGGACTAATCGAACGATTACGTAACCTTTAGTCGATGGGGGCCCCCGTGTGAGGTCAGTTCGATGGGCCCGTGCCCAGGTGGAGTTTAGCCCGTGCCCAGGTGGAGTTTAGCCCGTGCCCAGGTGGAGTTTAGCCCGTGCCCAGGTGGAGTTTAAGTAGGGATGCCCTTTTTTATCCTGCTCGCGAGCGCCAGTGGGCGCGAGCTCTCATGCGAGCGGTAGCGAGCTTGCCCCGCGCGCTTCAGCGCGGGCACAATCCCGGGACACACAGGGAGGAAGTCGGGGCTATAGTATTACCCCCGACTTCCGTTCCAGGAACATCTGTTCCAAGGATGGCCGAACGTGTTCAAGTTTCCAACGGCTTACTAAGAGTAAGAGTAATCACGCGTTCGCCCTGATCATTTTTGGGACTCCTCAGACCCGCTCATGGCGCTGACCGGAAGGTCGGGAGACAGATGCCAGGACGGCGTGTGTCAGCCGCAGTGTGCGCGGCGCCCATTACTGCTGCCAGATTGCTGCCAAACATCCAGCCGTGCGCTTCGACGTGCGGGGTGCACCGTCAAGCATGTTGTAGTTCGTTACCTGGGGGCAGGGGGCCGCTTGTGAGACGCCAGCCAACCACAAACGCCGAAAAGGAGCAAGAGCCAAAAGGCCAACAGGGACGGACTAAGACAGCGTGAAGTCGGGGAGGAAGGGAGTGCGCGTGCGAGGCATCGGAGGCACAGGGGTAGCGCCGCCATTCACAGAAACAGACACCAGCAGCAGCCAAAACGACATAACAAGCTGGACAATGGGCACAAAAGGGGAACAACCACAAAGGGAAAAGGGGCCAAAAGCCTACACAGCCCACGAAGCGGGGTGGCGGGTGTTGTACCCGTTTGGCCCCTCAGGCCTAACGCATCGAAGTGCTTACGTAGAAGGCCTCCATGCGGTCGGCGACAGGTGAGTACGTGGTCATGAGGGTGCGCATGTGGAAGTTGTCAGTAAAAGGTGCAAAGGTGCCTGTATCCTGCGGCACGCGTGTGGGCGGGCTCACGGTAGCAAGCACTGTACTGCACTGCAGAAATGTACGCCGAGCAGTGATCGAGTAGCTGCGCGTACGGAGGCGAAGTGAAACGCGGAGTGTGAGCTGGCGGGTCGCTGGCGGGCGCACTGGAGTGGGCGGGGCTTAGTTAGTTTGTTGCGCGTTGCCTCCGTTAAAACAACGTTAAACAGACATGTGGCACTAGTCCATGCACTAGTTAAGCTGCGGCCTCGGCAAACCCCCAGCCCAATCCCCAGGCAAATCGAGTACACACTATGAGGACGGCAAGCGGACGTTAGCTGACGCTACAGGGCCGTTACCACCCTTTAGCAACAGTTAGGGCTAACGTCCACACGTTAGCTTTCTAACGCTCCCTCGCATCAAAGGCAGCGCCCCTGGCCTCAGAGCGGTGAAGTGAGCCCCGAACAGCTAGCATAAGGGCTCCAATGCTCAGGCAGGCGGACGCTGCACTGTTGACAGCGTAGACAGCATTCCCTGCAACGTCGCACCGATCCTTGAACTGAACACGGGAACTGAACACGGGCCGGCCCAACGGACCCTAAGCGGGATGACAATCTGCTTTCTGCATGACATGGTCAAACGGTGTTGGCTATCCCGGCGGGCTTTGCTCCTCTTGAGCCCAAGCGTTGCGCCACAAAGATCATTTGACAGCGTGGCTTCTTCTCATAGCCTTCACTGCATAGACACTTCAAAGATTGGGCGCATACGCTCGCTATTGCTGGTCGTATCATGTATCAACGGGACTTCCGGCAGCGCAGATCCCTACTGTACTAGCTGTAGGTATGCGCGCTGCATACATGTGCCGCAGGCCTCATGCATGCATGCGCCGGTGTGCGATACAGCCCAACATGGACTGCTTGCAAGCAGGTAGAAACCTCCGGGCCGTTAGTGCCTTACCGTTGCATGTGCGTCCACACAACACCCGGCGGCGCATAGGCGCATTGACCTCGGGTCTGCAGCGGTGCAGAGAAGTGTTGCTCCCCAAGTGCCATGGTCACATGCCTGGGCACACCGTTAGGGCATGGTGCAGCGTAGGGCTTGTGGCCACAAGAGCTGCTAAGCCACGTCTGTATGCAAACATCCTTCCCGACCCCTATGCCTCGCTCCAGAACCTGCTGTAATGATGCCCCCTGTGGCGCACGGTGATGCGCTTGACACCCGGTACCTGCAGGAACGCCGCAGTGCCGGCAGCCGCCCCTCCCCCCCAGAACGACCTTGGAGTCAGGGTGATTTACCTCTGCAGCCGTGGCGCATGGGTCAGGTGCGGTGCTGTACCAATACATCTGATCAGATGAAACGATGTGACTAGCACCCTCTGATAGCGTGCGGCTGCAAATGAAAGCCGACGGAATTTGCGGCTTCCGGTAGCCGTCGGAAGGCTTTCATTTCGACCTGCTGACGGCAGCTCCACGAGGGCAGGCACGGACTGCAGATGACTCCCCCACCCGCCCCACCCCCCGCGCGCACAGCCACACTCCCTGCACATGGTTGCAGCCCGTGTGCAGCACTGCAACAACATGGCCGAAAGCGGTCTCGATAGGAGTCACATTTGCACCAAGCTGCTGGCGCCGTCCCTCCGCTAGTGGTTCTGGCCATTTCCATTGGTATTGATGTGTAGGCCATTTCCAATGCATGCGAATGCACATAAAGCCAAAGGTGGACTGGCACCCTCTGGCGCCGCCCACCTGA
This sequence comes from Ottelia alismoides, assembly GCA_037367405.1. NCBI lineage: Eukaryota > Viridiplantae > Streptophyta > Magnoliopsida > Alismatales > Hydrocharitaceae > Ottelia > Ottelia alismoides. Next base: position 2,748 of record JAZKJV010003792.1, read on the forward strand.
TGCTTCAATTTGTACGGCAAGTATGTAGCTGAAGTCAAAGCCATACATGGCGTCCTCATCATACAGCGTTGCCGCCTCCATGTAAGGCAGGTTCGCCACAGCGTGCGGCGGCGCCGCCGCCGCCTCTGGGCTCGACTCCAGGCCGGCGTCTGTCTCGGAATCTAGCAGCAGGGAGGGCGCCCCGCCCGGCAGCGCGCCGGTAGGAATATCGCCGACGGCAGCCGCTCCTGCTGCCGCTGCCGTTACTGGCCCCCGGGCCATCATCTACCTCAGCATCGGACAAGGCAACGGAGCTTCCGACGGCTGTTGGGTTCAGCGGCCGCTGCCGCCTCCTCCAGTCCAGATAGCACAGGGCAGGTGGCTCAGGCGCCGCGGGTCTGGGGCTGGCACGCCCACGGGCTGTGACTCTGGGACTAACACGCCCACAAACTGCTGCCGCCCTTCGGCCTGATGGAGCTAAGCCTTCTGGGCCGGGCGGGCTGTGTTGCTGGCACCTGGGATTGCGGTGCGGCCGGCGCTTTGGCAGCAAGCCCAGTAGCAGCAGTCGCATGTTGCCACCGCCTACTCCGCGCCAGCTGGCTCGGTAGCTGGGTGTCGGCGGCCGCCAGTGGTGGTGGCTGTGTCGTTGCTACTAGCTTCTACTCCAGCCCGCAGGCACCGCGTTTCCAAGGGCCCTGGATCGCCGCCTACACGTTGACCGGAAGCGGCCGGCAGCAGCACGCTGCCGCTGCCTCTTGCAACCTCGTCGTCCCCAAGGGCCACGACCTTAACGGTGTGGAAAAACCTCCGCCGTGGACGGCTGGACTTCTCCCATGTGGGCCGGTGTGCAGGGTCACAGCGCGGCGCCCAAGGCAGACGTCACGAGAGTTGTGGGGTACGGGGTACGGGAACTCTCGACAGTTCCATCTTAGCCGTGGCGGGAGGGGCTTCTACACCAATCGTAGACACTCTTTCTACATCACATGTAGAAATCAAATCTTCGAGGGGTGTGGAAGGCGGTTGACCTGAGCGCCGCGCCGCTCTGGCGCGTTTGTGCGTACACGCATAGCAAGGCATATAGCCCGCAGTAATGGCACTACTACTAATGTTACTGACTTTGCTGCCGCTAGTGGTCTTGTATACTAGTTTGGCCAACTAGGCCAACACATCAGGTTGCCATGTCATGTCTGCCGTAGTGAAAGACTCAACTAGGAGAACCCGTCCATTTGCGTAGGACAATCGGTTCTCAACAAGATCATCCAACTACGTGGCGAGCGCGTAACGACTAAAAGTTTAAGAGGCTCCAAGCCTTGCTGCTGATTGCGCGCCAAAACTACCAAAACGGTGCCAATAATGGCGTGCGGAGCACAGGGTTGCAAGCACACAAACACTACCTTCACCAGCCGTACTGCGCCAGCGCACACCATTCTGGGCTCAGAAGCGTTCGGCTCAGCAAGAACAACAAGCAGTTGACCATGTTGAAGTGGCAGGGGCAGAGGAGTACAGCGACCTGCGGCACGTCGCCTGCCCCGGGTGCCTGCTTGCCATCCACGGCACCGTTGACTGCATGATGATGACCTGTCAGCTGGTGAGCAGGCTCAGGAATGGGCCGGAGGGGAGAGTGGGGAAGACGCCCTGTACAGCTGTACGACTGCTCTTTGCCGTACCGCACTGCGCCGCCATTACACCAGGCGACCGACGGAAAACTGCAGCAGGCTTGCGCTTCAACAACAGGTCTATGTTGTTCATGCGTTTTCCATGCAGACGAGGCAGAGCGGCAAGCGCAGGACCAGGCATCACGACGGACAGCTGGCAAGCTCGGCAAAGCAGCCCGCAAGCAGGCCGACAAAGCGGCTGAGGGCGGTGTGAACCCTTACACGTGGCAGTCTAAGCCCCGGACCGGCGTACGTGACGTCCTCACGCCGGAGGTTGCAGCCGTGTTGCAGGAGAACCCTGATCTTCGCAGCCGCCTGAAAAGCACCTTCAGCGACTTGGACGAACTCGTACGGGCACGCCAGGCGCAGCAGGCGGCTACGGCTGCTGCCGTAGCGGTGCATGATGAGCCAGCAGCAGCAGGAGCGGCTGCAGCTCAGCAGCAAGCAAACTAGCACGTCGCAACACCTGGCGTGAATGCTACAGCCGCAGCCACTGGCGGCGGTGCTGATGGCCTTGTTGCCCCTGCAGCGCCTAGGCCTCAGGCTGCTGCACCACAGCATGTGCCGATTGCTGCTGCCATGCCACGACGTGGATGAGGCTTCCCCTCGACCGGGCCCAGCCGGCGCTGCCCACGACGTGCTGCCGTTCACTACCGACAACCTGGCAGCAGTGCCGACAGTTGGCATTTATCAGCCTACGGTATACGCTGCAGCAGCCGCAGGCGATGCTGCGTAGAACGACACGATAACCGAATGTTCTGCCTTGCACACGGCAGCGCTTACAGCAGATGACCAGCAGCACGACGACTTGGGCAGAGGGGCTGCTATGACAGGTGCAGTTGCAGTGGCAGCCCTGCTGCTAAAAAGAGGGAGGAACAAACAGCAGCTGCGCAACAGCCGTCGACGATGGCCGCGCTGTAGCTGTTGCCAGCCAAGAGCACACAAGTGCAACTGCGCTTCTTACGACCATCAACTCACGTGATGTTTCATTGCTCGCCTGCAGGAAAACAGTGGGCCGGTAAGGACGCCAATGCTGTGGAGGCGGGCTACGTGGCGGCGCCGGCTGGGGTGTTGGAGCGCGACGACGGTTGGTCGATGCAGCGAACACGTAAGAGGTGACTATGAAACTACATGTAGCGTAAACGGCGTGAAACAAGCGTCGCTGCCCGGAATGGACTGATGCGAGAACACGGCACGTGACCGCAGACAGGGACTTCGAGTCAGAGGAGGACGACCTGATGTTGCATGAGTTCTAGCGACAGCAGCAAGCGGCTATTCGTGTGCGCGCTAAAGGGGCGGCGTCTCAGCCTGCGGCTGTTAAGCGACTTTGAAGCAGTGAGCCCAGCTACTAGCCGTTGATAGCTGAGGCGTGCAAGCATGCGTGCATGGAAATCGGCAAGGTTTTACACTGCGCTGTAGATGACGACGCACAGCTCACTTAGGCATACTTGGCGCCTTGATGCTGCACACCCTCGCAGTGCTGGGCGCTAGTGCTGAGCGCTCTTGTGCGTCCTCTGGCGTATTTGGCGCGATACGCTGCGGAGGTTGGCAATCGGCCCGCCGGCATAGCCAGGGCGTGCCAGTCACCACATCACTTGGCCAACACACCCTGTCGGAGGTGATGCGTGGGCCACCGTCGCTCGAAGAGGACCCGTCGGATGCTCCGGGCTGCACCTTCTCGGCAGGCAACGCCCCAGCATTCACGCGTCAATCGACCAGCAGGACAGCAGAACAGTCCAGTGCGTCTGAGGCCGCCACGAGGAAGCAGCACAGCTACAAAGGCGCACTCGACGGTGACCCTGTAATTAGTGGAACACTTGCACCCGGGACTGTGCGTGTGCCCGGAGCGGCATGCAAGCCGTTGCCGCTGTGACTGCAGCCATGGTTGCGCTGCCCGTGGCCGCTACAGGGACGTGGCAGTGCGCCTTGTGCGCCGTATGCCTTTGCACGCTGCGGGCGTGAAATTGCCCCCCCCCCCCTTTCGGCCAGTAAACGCTCTGCGTCAAGGCGATGTGATTTGCGTGCTGAGAAGTAGGTGCTGCTTACAGACTGTACTGTTGCGTACGCCTTGAGCCACTGCTGGTTTCTTTAGCATGTACCAAAATAGACGGGGGCACTCTTGCAGCGTGTGACGACAAAGAACGGGCCGTGCCACACGGGGTGCGGCAGGGTCGGCGTCGGACAAAGCTCTATGCGAACGCAGACACAACGGGACACCACACACATTATGAACTATCGGTACAATGCAAATGCACGAGCGGCGAACGAAAAGCTGAAGGTGCTGCGTTATGGCTTAAGCTTCCGATTAAAATGCTTGCAGTACTGTCATCATGTGTACCGTGATGTAATCTTGCCGCCGTGCCAGAAGGCGTGGCCTGTCCCTCCGTCGCCCTGGCTCCTTAGGCTACACCACAGGGCATGCACTGATGGCAGCACTTCAGGAAGCGGAAGCGGTAGGTTGTACAACATGTTGAGCAACATTCACACGCAGGCCCGGCTGTTTCTTCTCCCTGCACCTGTTGGCGCCAAAACCTTGGTCATGTATCATGTCGAAGGCTCTGCATGAATTCGAGCAGTCTGCGCTACCTGGCCGGAGTCGGCGCACCTAGGACGCACGCCGCACCGCTCAAGTTGTCACAAGAACCAAAGGGTGGTGCCAAACATCTTTGGTTTTAAATGTTGTTACATGTGTTAGCAGTCACAGAAAGCATCGATATACACGTTAGGACTGGGAGGATTAATTGCAAGCCTGTTACACGTGTACATCAGCGTTAGGTGATGGCACCCTTGCAGCAAGCCGATGTATGTACGAATGGCAGCAGCTTCAGCAGAGGCCGCGGCGGCAACTGGCATGTTGCTATGCACGGCTTTGCGTGGACCGTACAGCTAGTACAGCTGTAAGCGGTTTGAAAGCTAGGCGATGCACGCCCAGTGCAACGCGCACCTTGAACGGCTGTACGCAGGTGCCATGATAATGTTCATGATGGTGCACGTGTAGCAGGGCGGCTCCTGCGGGGGGTTGAGCGTGCCCACGCCCGTCAGCCCATAGCTACGCACTGCCAAGGTCTCCTATTGCATAGCCGCGTTTGGCGCAGTGTGCCTTGCGTCCGTAATCGTGCTAGTGTCTGACAGCACTGCCAGGCTAGGCCACGAACCGGCCTACATGGCAGGGTTGAGCGAAGGCCAGGTGTCCAATGGTAAGTTACAGGGACCTGACAGGGACCAACATGGTACACCAGCCGCCCCGTGTCCAACGGACGCATAAGTTGTCAGGCACCGTACTGCTGCAAGCAACGCTGGTGGGTGATGGGCCGCGCAGCTTTGGCAACACAGCTTTGTCGACACGGCACATGCGGGCACGTCGGCGGACGGATCAGCACCACAACCTGCGAGGCGCGATTTGCAGAGGGAGACAGGTTCCTGACGCAGCGGCTCGCGCATGGCAGGCGGTAACGCACTTGTGCAGGCATTTGATGACGGAATGGCTCACACCCGCACCCACTTTGCCTCGCTGCCTGGCCTTGGTGTGCGAACAGTGCTGTAACAGGCTCACGTGCAGGCACACAGCAGGGGCGCGCCGCAGCGCCCAGGCACCTGGAATGTGCCTCGGCAAACGCAGGGCATATTCCAGTGCTTGCTACAACAAGGTGTTGAGCCAGGGGGGCGTGCGTGGTGACGGGCACGCCGTGGAGGGGTGCACCGCACTGCCTCCACCGTACCGACCCACGGTTCAGCCAGGTGCAGGGACGCATATCCCCCCATCCTGCCAAGGCAAGGATCAGCACCACCCGGCGCGCAGCACGAGTGAGGGAACACGGTCCCCCTGTAAGCACAGCAGTGCATGCGCAACACAAGCAAGCAGCAGTCGAAGCCTGCAAAGGCCGGCGCCGCACAAGAACGCGCGCCGGCGTACCTTAGGAACCACTTTTGCACGTCACACGCTCCTGCTGAAGAACGTTATGGATGCAGACATGCAGGCAGACATGGCACCAGCATTTAAGCAGGCCCCCGTGAAGGTTGAGAGCAAAGCCCCAAGCCTTCACCGCCGGAACATGCAAGCTGCCCCAACAGTGTTCGTCCTAACATGCGTGCAGTGCCTTTGCCGTACACCAGTTGCGTCCTAAGACGTGCGCACGATGCCCCTAGACAGCAAGTAGTTGGCGATGCTGCGCGTACGTACGCCGCACACGCTGCGTGACAGGCGAACACACAGTACACTGACAGCTATCTATATGCAACTCCGGGAGCCTCCTTCCGGCCTACCCAGTGCACGCGACTTCAAACTTCAAGGGCATTGCATGCCGTTAGCGCCTAGTATGCATGAGCTGCGACCGCTCGCCAGAGGCCTGAGCCTTTGCTGTTGTTGGGAGCAGTGGCTTGCTGAGGTGCACGCGAACCCGTTCCCTTCGCGAACCCGTTGGCGACTAGTCCCGACCCGACCAGGAGGTGAAGCAGTGATGAGCGACATTGACGTGAATTAGACGAAAACATCAACTGCAACGCTTGAAGCTGTACTCACTGACGAACCTGGCCGCGGCCGTGGTGGCTGCGCCGCCAGCTGAACCACAATTCGGGCGACTACGCTTCTCCACCCCGCAACATGTAGCGACAGGGAGGGCCTGTAAATCGTAAGGCCGTACCGTTACTCCACCCAATGTCACCAATCACCATCGGACCCACCATTCAAGCCCATGGCAGAAAGGCGCATGACAAGGCATGACACCTCCATCCCAGTGCATAGGCCTTAATAAGAGCCCTAAGGGCTGTACAAAGCAGTGCACGCGCGCGAACCTGAGGCTGACCAAATGCACACGACGCTTGACCATTTGAGAGCGGACGGGCGCAGACATCTACGAGCGTGAGCGTGCATGGCTAAACGCGTGTGAACAAATCAGCGTGAATGGTGCGCACGTCTACACGAGACTACAAGCTCAGCCAGGCAGGCCCAAACGGCTGGCGCAGGGCAACAGAGCCGACAACATCATCGCCACCATTGGCAGAGGTGCCAACCTAGTGTTAACAAGGCGCGCCGCGCGCGCGCATGTGACACATGCACGGCGGCTGAGCACCTGCTACGCATCCTGCTGGTAATCAATGTCTGGCACGTCTAAGATGTCCCGAAAGGGCGCCTCTACGCTTGTCCCATCGTCCGTGCCAGGCTCTTCGAGCTCAGCCAGGCCCCGCGCCTCAAAATCAGGGTCCATTCAGTCACCTCTAGACCTTCCCCGCCTGACACTGGCTCAGCCACGACGAGTGCCACGGAATGGCGCGCCTACTCAAGCAGGTTGGACACGTGCACTAATTGCCGCTGCGCAGCTTCGCGCTTGCCTATCGCCGTACGCACGGCAAGACCGGCCAGGTCCTACCGCCCCACGCTGGGCAGCCCGGAGGGCAACAGGCCTGCAAGATACCCCCCCAGCTCCTCGCTGCCGGCTGCTGCGCCGCCATTCCCAGCCGCCACTGCTTCCAGGACACTTACGTCGGCGCTGAGCTCGCCCACTATACATGGCAGCTGCTGCGTGTTGTGCTCGTAGTACTCCACCATGTCCACCGCTTCACGGCACACAATGACAGATTCCTGCTCGCAGCAGTACAGCCGCTGCCCCAGCTTTTCACACTCAGGAACAACCCAAGTAGGCTCATCTGCATCCGCGTGCCAAGGAAGGTCAGCTGGACCATCGCCAGCGTCACGCTGCGACTCTGCTGCACTGATGGCAGCAGTAAGAGATGCTCACCATCAATCGCGTGCTGGTTTCGCTGGACGTGCCAGCCTCCGCGTGCGCTATTCGACCCGCATCGGCTGCTGCGACGAGTGCTAGTCACGGAGACGGTTCGCGCCGAGCTCAGACAGCCTGCGATGCGGAGTCAGCCGGTGGGCGGCGGCGATGATCACGCGCACAGAGGCAGAGGGACACCGTCCAAACAGCTGTTGTGTGTGTGTAGGGGGGGGGGGGGGTACGGGAACCAGCAGCATGATAACTAGGCGCGGGTGGCGCTCCGGGCAGCAGCCGCCCTGGGCTGCACCACTTCACCTGGGTCAGCGCTGCGCGTGGCGCGGTGCAGGCATGACGTACAATACAACATCAGGCAAGCCGCAAGCACGAATACTTGCCTGGCAGCTATGGCCGCCCGCTCCTTCTGCGCCCGCCGGTACCACCGAACAAGCAACTCTGCGAGTCTCTCCGCCTTCCGCTGGATGGTGCAGGGCCTCAACCTGTTGCGGGGCGCAAAAGGAGCGGTCACATAAAGGACCAATGCTACATAGCTGCGCCGTTGTGTGGGCAGAATACTGTGGCATTGTCTGTCACGCGCAACTCAAGTAGGATGCTTGTAGCTGTGATGAATGACCCAGAGGCCAGCACGGCGGGGTGCGGCGATCAGTATCAGGGATGCAGGCTGGCATACATGCGATGGAAACAACGGGAACACATTACAATACGATGACGCACCCCACCGCATAACAGTCAGTAAACTTAATCATGCTAAGCACCAGGCGCACCAAGCGTGTCAAGTACTCCTGGCGGCGTGGGGGACGCATGTAGGCCATGACGATGAACTAATGCCGCCGAATCGATGTTGTCGCCGAATTACAGCCCATCTGCCGCCGCCAATGGCGTTATAGGCTCCACATGGTTTGCCGTTGATAGCTGAGGCGTAGCACCGTGCATGGGCTCGCCGTCCGCACCCGCCGGTGGCACCGGATGCGCCCGCCTGCCCAGCCGCTGCGGATTGCTCTGCTGCACACTACGGTTGGCAGTGCGACGGCATGCAGCGCTGCACCAGCCTGCTGAAGTCGGCGATGAGGGACTCACATGCATATCACGCGGCCTCAGCTGCACTGTATGCGCCCATGCTGACGTAAGATCGCTGCACGTAACCTGGCATCGCCGCATGCCATGCAGGCTGCATGCTGCCGGTGAGTGGTCTCTCTGCTGATTGCCCCCTATCGGCGGCATTGGGCACGTCGACCCGCGGTTCGTCCCAAGCCGCCGCAAGGCCTAAAGGCTGGCGGGCAGGCTCAGTAGGAGGGCCATTGCGAGATGCTTTGCCCTTAAAGCGCGCGAAAAAACTTGCGGCTGCTGCCTTTGCTGCTAATAACGGGCTTAGCGCTTGCTGATGGAGCGAGGATGCAGCACTTGCTCCACCACTTGTATGCCGGCGGTGCCGCGACCCTGCTGTTGTAGGGTACCCCCGGCCCTAGGAGATCCCCTGCACAAGCTTACTCCGCTGCATGCACACACACACACACACACACACACACACACACACACACACACACACCAAACAGCCAGCGAATGCTACGTGTGCCTTGCAAAGGCAGCGCACCAGATGCAGTAAGGTGAAGCTCCCCAGGCGGTGACACGAAGGCCAAAGGCAGCACCCACCTGCATGACACCGTGTAGGAGGCGGATGAACCCACCAATGTTGGCTGCGTAGAGTTTCCCGCCAGTGCACGTCTGAGGTGTGAGATGGGTGGTGGAAGCGTTCGATCTGGACGCAGGGCCGATCAAGGCAGGTTCAACTGGGCGGTTGCTGTGCCGAAGCCTAGTGCAGAGCCTAGTGCCAAAGCCTAGAATTTAGTGTCTGTCTGTCCTGGGGGGGGGGGGGGGGCCGCGCATTCGCATTCGGCGCAATGCGTGTGCGAGGCTTCAGCCTTCAGGGCAGGAAGGTGTCAGATAGGGTGTGGCTCGTGCTGCTGCAAGGACACCTTTGAGCTTATAAGCATATGTAGGCACGCCCCTTGGCCTGCTTGGCAGGGGAGGGGCACCTTGCGCAAGGTCATTCGACTTCTACACCATTCATAGAAACTGATTCTACTCTTGATGAGTACGTAGCAAGTAAGCGTCCCAAAAGTGAAACGATCATCGAAAAAAAAAACTAAAATAAATGGCCCGAAATTCAAGGGCGGCGCCCCTGAGTGGAGGCAAATCGGCTTGCGCTGATTGGGCGCAACCTCCCAGTCGCTGCGTGGGTGCGCCAGGGCACCCTCCGCGCTCATAGGACGCACAGCGCAGCTCCATGTCGTGAGTCGCTGTACACGGTTTCACCACGACCGTGCCTCCCGCTATTGTCCAAGTTGTGTTTCGGCCTCCTTCCAGCATTTGGTGTAGTAGGAACAGAAAGCCGGCACGACCTCCCCGTTGCAATCGCGGATACAACACACATCGAAACCGCAAGAGGCCCAAGCGCAGCGCGCGTGGCAGCAAAGCGTGCCACCTGCCAGCCAGGCGCACCCTCAAGGCCTTTCCATCAGTCAGTCATCCTGATCCCTCCCCCCTCCCCTCCCCGAAGCCCAGCAGCGCAACGCGGCGTGCAAAACGCAGCCTCCTGTGCGCAGCCAACATTGAACACGTCTGCGTTACATTCTTGCTTTTGCACAGCGCTTGGTGGCAAAACGACCTTCCATCAGTCACACTCCCACTCAGCCCAAGGGCGCAGTGCAGTGCAGCGTTGAGAAAAGAGCCCCTCCTCCTTTTATGCAGCTAATGTAGCATAGCTGCGCTGTATCCGTGCTTGCACACAGCGTTTTACGGCAAAAGAGGGTGCCCGGAATCTCCGGGTATTTAAGTTTATTTTTTTTTCCGGCGACTCGGCAAACCCGAGTAAGTAAGCGTCCCAAAAGTGAAACGATCATCGAAAAAATAAAATAAAACTAAAATAAATGGCCCGAAATTCAAGGATGGCGCCCCTGGAGGCAAATCGGCTTGCGCTGATTGGGCGCAACCTCCCAGTCGCTGCGTGGGTGCGCCAGGGCACCCTCCGCGCTCATAGGACGCACAGCGCAGCTCCATGTCGTGAGTCGCTGTACACGGTTTCACCACGACCGTGCCTCCCGCTGTTGTCCAAGTTGTGTTTCGGTCTCCTTCCAGCATTTGATTGGTGTAGTAGGAACAGGGCCCGTGAAAGCCTGCACGACCTCCCCGCTGCAATCGCGGATACAACACACATCGAAACCGCAAGAGGCCCAAGCGCAGCGGTTGTTTGGTTCAGGCAGGTCACAGCCGGGTCCGGTGCAAGCCTAAAGGTTCTCAGTCATCCTGATCCCCTCCCCCCTCCCCTCCCCGAAGCCCAGCAGCGCAACGCGGCATGCAAAACGCAGCCCCCTGTGCGCAGCCGGCCAGAGGGTGGGGACCGGATCAGATCAAGCAAAAGTGACGTGAGATCAAAACTTCTGGATCAAGCAGCACCAGTATCTGGATCAAGCGTAGATCAAGCGCGCTGCGTATCTGGATCAAGTGCGCCATGTATCTGGATCAAGCGTGCTGTGTATCCGGATCAGGGGTGGATCAAGATCACGCGTGGATCAAGCCGGCGGCCAGCGGATCAGCGCAAGCGCCGTTGCCGGCGCGCGCGCGAGAGCCGGCGTGCATGCATTCACCGCGCAGGTGCTCTGCTGCAACATGTGTGCCTGCGTGCGTCATTGCGGTTGCACGGGGCCTTGTGTGCCCCGACAGCAGCTGGGAACCTGTAGCTGCCCTGTAGCGGCTCGTTGAGGCGACGCCCTGTTACACCCCCCTTCCTTTTCGCAAGGGCGCGCTGCATGCACACGCGTATGCACTCTATACCCGCCGGGATGCAGGCCAGCACTAAATCCGCCGCAAACGCCCATCCAGCCTGCTTGTGTGAGTACTCGTAACGGAGCAAGGGTACGACACACAGCGGGTGTACGACGTACGGCGCGCAAGGCAGGATGGCGCAGCGCGGCCAGCAACCTGGGCCGCCCCATCCTCATGGGCACACAACGCCAGAAGGTGGCGTGGCGCACCACAAGGCTGCCACATGTATGCCACGCCCACGCCGTGCCAAACTAACGCACCTCCCTTAAGCGCATGCAGTAACACGCAAGTTGCGCTGTCGCCCCATAACAAATCAAACGGCTGGCGCCGCCGCCGCCGCTGCAGCCACAGCACCAATGCGTGCCGGCCGCAAGCACAAAGTCAATGCGGGTGCCCGGCACATGCACCACAGAAGACCGTCACACCTGCAACGCCGCCACAAAACATGCGCCGGGCACCTGCACATGCAACCGTCTTCTTGGCCCTGTGCATAAAAGAACAACCCACCACTCTGGCATGGTCAAAACGGGAGAGCACAATCAATCATGGAACATGCAAAAATACAAACGTACACCCGGCAGGCGCACTGCGCATATGGTACAGGTGATGCGGTGCCTGCCTGCGGGGTCCACGTGACACACATCCTGCTACTGCTACCATGCCTCATAAAGAAAACGCGCATGCCCCAAACGTCCGTTCGCATCGGCGCTACAGTGTACAGGCCGTGACCCGTAGCAAGGCACGGCAAGCCATGCGTGGACGGGCGCCTTGCCGGCTGCGGCACGCAGGCGCTCCTGCCCGCACGCAGTAACAGCCCGAGGGGTGGGGCCCGGGCCGCCCACATCAGTAAAAATGTCAAGCAGAGATGCCAAAGCCTGAAAGCCAGAGGCCTAGAATCTTCGAAGCCCGGCCCACCACCCCAGCGGTTCATACCCCAAAGCCAGAGCCCGCCGTGAACCCAGAAGCCAAAGCTGTGTGCCGGCTGAGCAGCAGGCTTCGGCGCGGCGCGGTATACCGTGCGCCGCGCCAGTAAGCCTGCACCGTTGTGGTCGGCACACCCTTGCCGCCATGCCTTGGGCCGGCCCGCCCTCATTTTTTGTGGGCCGCATGAATCCAGCAATATTCAAGCGATCAAAATAATCAAAAGAATCAAGTAAGCAAGGCACGGACCAGCGCTGGGCAGTCTGGCGGATAGAGGGTGCGCTGGGCAAGTTGTGCTGCAGCATTGGCCCCATCCCTCCCCGCCAGCCCGGCCCATGCACTGCAGCCTCCTGGCCTTCCGCCGGCTCCTTGGGCTGCGCACAGCTTGCCGCCGCGGCCGCTACCGCCGCCTGTCGTCACACATGCTCTCAGTGCGCCGAGGGGCCCCGTCGGCTCCATGAGTTGTGCCCCCGGCACGTGTCCGACCTGCCCAAACTCCTCGCAAAAACCGGGCCGTGTTGGGGCCCAGGTACACGGCAACCGTGCCGTGCGGGTTGCCCTGCCCGCCGCCCTCGCCGCCACCGCGCACAAACGCCTGGCGGTCATCCAAAAAGCAGTGCGGCCAGCCGTAGACCGCCCTGAACCATGCGCTGCCAATCGCAGCACGCAGGAGCAGCAGGACCTGGCGCACATGTCCAGGCTGCCCTCCTGGGTGCAGCGCGCTATCGCTGTCCCCACCTCATCCACGACGTCTGCCCCCCTGCCGTCTTCGCGCTTCTTGATGAGGTTTTTTGGGTTTGAAGCTGTGCTCAGGGCCTGCCACCCATGGGCATACGTGTATTTCACGTCGCCACCACGGTGCCGGCTGCCCTCGAGCCGCTTCGGCGGCCCTGTTGGGAGCGGCGGCCCGTACTTGAAGAAGCCGGCCGCCTGCCCCGGACCCTTGACCGCCGGCACCCCAGTGCCGTTGTTGCATACCGTCGCCGTCGGGCCAAGGCAGTGGTAGTGTTGGACTTGGAACTGCAGAACGAACTTGCCGAGGTACCAGCCAGCTGCATGTAGCTTCTGCGGGGTCGGGGTGGGTGGGGGCAGCAAAGGGTGGGGTGAGGCCAGAGCCAGGGTGTCGCAGGTTGGGGTCAAGGTGGGGGGAGGGGTGGGAGGCCCGGAAAACAAGGTCGACTTTAATGGTCCACACACTGCATTTCAGGGGCCGTGGTGGGCGGGGGGCGCGAGGTTCCCGTCAGCGCCGCCGATTCGCAGCCTGGCACATTGATTGTGACGGCGCGCTTTGCCCGTGGACTGAGCCTGATGAACCAAGTAACCTGTACGGGGTTCCCAACCCTCCACCATGTTGTGTACGGCACAGCCCAGAAAGCACCAGCCCAGCTCACCTTGCTTACTAGCGCGCCGGTCTCTTCAGGGGTGGTCGGTGCCCTGTCGCGCCCAGTGCTGCGGCTTGACACGTTCGAGGCGCCCCGCTGGCGCTCATGCTCAGGCGAGCAGGACCGCCGCCGCTCAGCGCTGCCGCGTGCAGCGCCGTGGCGCTGGCCCCTTGCCCCGCTGCGGGACGCCGAGCGCGAGCGCGAGCCGCAGCGCCTACCACGGTCGCGGCTTGCGGAGCGGCTGTGGCGTCGCTGCTTCGAGTCGCGGCGCCGCCGCTTGTGCCCGCCGCGGCGGCGCTGTTGGGGGCCGCCAGGGCTGCGTAGGTCGCTGCCGCTGCCGCTGCTCCTGCTGTAGCTACTGCCGCCATCGCCATCGCCATCGCCGCTGCGCCACGGCTGCTGCTCCTGCTGCTGCTGCTGGTGCGGCTGCGCTTGCGCACGTGCGTGCGCTTGTGTCTGGTGTGACGGCTGCTACGGCGCTCGCTACCGCGGCTGCGCTCAAAGCTGCCGCTGTCACCGCCCCTGCCACGCCCGATGGGCGCGTGCGCCTTGTGGCCGCTGGTGGACAGCGGCGCGCCCACAGCGGTGGCGGCAGCAGGGCCGCCGACGGGCGGGCCTACGCCGCCGCCGGGCTGGGTTGCCGGGCTGGGTTGCGCAGATGTCGGCGCAGATGTCGGAGCAGATGTCGGAGTTGTACCTGTTGGCGGCGTGGCGGCATTGCGCAGGCTGAAGACGCTGCGCAGTAGCGCCACCGCCTGCTCGCGCTCGATGCCAGTCGAGGCTCCCTGCTCGGTCTCGGAACTTGCGTCCCGTCCAAACATGAGGTCCATGACTTGAGGCTCACGTCCCCGTACGTACTGGTTTGGGCCAAGGCCTGCAGGCCACGGGCAGGGTTTGGCAACAGTCCCAGGCGTTCAGCACGTTCAGCACGGCTTGGGCGAAACGGCGCCTACATTGGAGGTGCAACGGCCCGCGGGGCTCGTGCGTTGTGGGACGATGCGAAAGCTTTATATACCCGTTTCGGACTTTGACGTACCCGATGCCGAAGCAACGAGCCAGCTGGGCGGTTCAAAATGCACATTTGTGTTTACGTACGTGCATTCCTGGCACGGCATCTCCATCCGCTGCGGTCGGACGGTGGCGTGGAAAAAAAATAGGTGTTCCTGCATTTCCCCTTGCCCACCTGTAAAGATACAGGCCCCCTCCCCAATTCCGGGAAACCCACCGGGAAATTCGGCCAGGAAGCTTTTGAATGTCTTCAACCCGAGCCGCCGCAGCAGGTCCGGGAAAGCTTCCGCCGCAATGCCCGTCCCGGCCAAGACCACCGACAGCTGCTCATCCTCCTGCGCCGGCGGTCCAAGTGAATAAAAAAAGAGCCTTTGCAAAACGGGTGCTGGTCATCCGTGTAGCAGTCTTTTGCCATGCCCATTGACGGCGGTGCCGGTGGCAGCCGATGAACTGAGTGCCTTGTAAGCGGGATGTGGTGCTGGCCTTGGCTCGGGAGCCATTGGCTCCCGGAAGGAGAAATGCCCAAGTTCCCCCCCACCAACCCCCGCTCGCAAATGCGCGTCATGCAGTTCTAGCTCACCTGAGGGGCGGCCGTGCCCTGACCATCCATAGCGGCCGGCTAGGGCCACTTCGTGCTGGCGGGGCGCCCGAAGGGAACGCAGATCGGCACCTTGGACCTAACCCTGGTTGCCCTGAAAAGGCAGCAACAATATTGAAAAGATTTTTTTTATCAGATACGGTGTGTGTGGCCTGGTTTGTGAGCTGCGGAGCGCGGTAGGTGACCGGGACCCTGCCGACCTTGAGGGTACCTACGCCTTCTGGCGTGGGTCGGTTCCGGAAGCCGCGCGCGAGCCGCGAGCGCTCGAGTGTCGTGGCGCAAAATGAGTTTGCTTTTTAATGCCAATCGAGGGCGATGCTGCACTACGTGTGCAAAGGTTCAAGCAACCTTTTGTCCATGACCTTCTGGGGGGAGAAGCTTGCAAGGGCATTCGGGACGGGCACCACAGGGCCCCGCTCCAGAGCCCGCCGTACGTCGATATCGGATGTAGTGCGGTGTGCGGCGAAATGAACTATGGGTTCGTGGGTTTGCTCCAGACAACAGGGAAAGATCATACCACATTCTGCTTTCTTGTCGACCAGCCAGCCCGTACCTGATGACCAACACCGCCACGAAGCACCTGGTGTGCGCACAGGACACTCCGGGCAAGGCGGCAGTAGCAGGCCTAGAGCGGACCTGCGTCCTATCACATGACGGATCACCCCCGTCCATCATGGCCCTACAAAGAAATGCGGTATCAACCCCCGGCCCACCTGTTGTCTGGCGCATATCAGAGCGGCCGTCGCGTCGACCAGCTGCCGTGCGGCAGCAGCAGCCGCACCCGCAGCCTTGCTGCGTATCAGCAGAGCGTAGTTGGGGGGGGGGGGGCGATGTGTGAGCTGGCGTGTAAAGTTTCAGCACTTGATCGCATCCTCCCCGGCCACCAGCCATCATGCGCGGCACAAACCATGACGCATGCTGGCTCCCATGTGCCGCACACATCAGGTACCCATCAAGCCAGCACTTTGTGGCGTGCCGTACAGCCCGTGGCGCATGCCACGCCTGGGTAGCATGGAGCCTAGGCGAACCATGGCAAGAACACGTGGCACGTTGGGCGCGGGTGCGCTAAAGAATGCCAGACTATGGTGATGCCCACCGCAGCACGCGCGCTGGGCTGCCCTCCCCGCGACAACCGCCCCCCCCCATCCGTGTGGCCGTGCTGGGCGCACCTGCGCGCTGGGCGGCGGCGGCGGAGGAGGCGGCGAGGGACGGCGAGGCCTGCGAGGGCAGGGGCGGTGGCGGGCAGGGAGCGGAGGGAGGGAGCAGGAGGGAGGGAGCAGGCGGGTCAGGCCGGGAGCCGGCAACCCCCAGCCGCTTGTGCTTTACGGGCAGCAGCAGCAAACGCACGAGCCACAAGACACGGCGTACGCCCTTTCCCCCTCACCCGCTCCCCGTCCACCAGCCAACACGGGCAGCGCAGCCCTTGATGCGCGCACGTGCCTGTGCGTGTGGCTGCGCGGCAAGGTACGCCGGCGTTTGCGCTTTGGGGCGTGCAGCATCGCCCATAGCGCTTGTTGAGCTGGGGTAGCACGGAGCCGAGGCGAAAAAGGGCAACAACCCGCGCGCGCTGGGTTGCCCTCCCCGCAACACCCAACCTCCTCAATCCCTGCGGCCGTGCTGGGCGCACCTGTGCGCTCGGCGGCGGAGGAGGCGGCGGCGAGGGACGGCGACGGGCGGAGAGGGAGGGAGCGGTGCAGAGGGCTTTGTTGGTGCTGGGCAAGCGTTTGCGTCAAAGGGCAACAACAAACACACGCAGCACGAGGCGCAGCCCAGACGCCTTGCGTCAAAAGGGCAACAACATCGAGTGCCCACACGTGGGGACCGCGCGTACATACGCTGACAGTGTGCCGTGCAGTTGGTCCGGCACCGGCGGGACGCGGAAGGAAGGGTCTGCTGTAATGACGGTGCCCGTGCAGCGCGCTGCACTGCGCTGCCCGCGCGTGCGACCCTCCTCCCTTGCGGCGGTGCTGGCGTACCTGTGCGCGCGGTGGATGATCAAACGGAGCGGGAGACGGCGCCACCAGGGTCCGCGCATGCAGGGGCAGGAGGGAAAGGACGCGGGCGGGTTGGGGCGAGGGCCGTAAGAGGGGGGGGGGGGAGGGGCGGCGCAGAGGGCTTCGGTGCCGCCGGCCAAAGCCCCAGGCATTTGCATCAAAGGGCACACAACCAATGCACGAGGCACGCCGCATGCCTCATGCCTTGCCCAGCCACCAGCCGCGTGCAACGAGGCCCGCGCAGGTGCAAGTACGACCCGCGCCGGCACCCACTGCTGCCCCATCGCAGCAGCATCGGCAGCAGCAGCGGGGCCTGGGCGCGAAGCCGTACGGCCGCTGTGGCGCGGCGCACTCACGATGATTGCCAGTGCCCGTGCGTGTGGCTTAGCGCGCACGCGTGGAAATGATGTTGACATGGAGTTGATACGTTGTGCCGGATCTGTGCATGACACGGATCGCGCGCTTCACATGCTGATATAGTACTGGCAATGCCCCGCGCCGTCGCCTGTGGACAATTCAGCAAGACAGCGCATGGTATGGATCCAAAATGGACACGCCGTGTGACGGCCGGTGGACATGCCGTGTGACGGCCGGGTGGCGACACAGTTAGGCGCGCATGGGCAGGCGCCGTACCTGTGCGTGAGGCAGCAGAGCAGGCCGCCACCACCGAAGGCCGGCACCCGCCCGGGCCAGCTCTGCGCCGCTGCTCGCAGCCAGCCGTGCACGGATGCGCCTTGGGGCTCGCGGTGGGAAAGGGTTGGAACGGGGGGAATGGGGAGGGGCGGTGACGCCCGCGCAGGCCTTGGGGAGAGTTGGATCAGTTAGGCCTGTGCATGGGGAGGGAGAAAGGGCATCAAGGGCTACCCGTTATCAGAGCAGGCACGGCACGGGGGCCATAGCAGCAAGAAATCAATCAACCAACCACTTAGCTTTCGCCCGACAGGAGACAGGCGGCCGTACGGCAGTACACTGCACCAGGTCATAGGGGGACCCCGGTATTCCAGCGCTGCATGCGCGCTCGCCGGCCCCCCTTTAGCACGGTGATGTGTGCTATGCGCCACGAGGCCATGCTGTGCTCGCAACGTTGGTGGTACTAGGGGCGGGGGCTTGAGATGCATGGGAGTACGCGCTCTGACCCGCACCCGCACCCCGCCCCTAGTACCACCAACGTTGCGAGCACAGCATGGCCGCGGTTACGCCCGGAGCAGCCACGCAGCAAAAGCCGCGTCCGGCAACGTGAGGGTCGTGCAGCATGGCTCACCCGTCCGCCCAGGTTCCCGTTCTACATAGATGCATCGCGCGGGGGAAGCAGGGAAGTCCACCAGAACGCATGCGGAAGGTGTATGATCAAGTAGCGACCTGCTCGGGCTTGTGCCGGCTCACAGCGGCATTGCCTAGCGCCCGAGAAGGATGTTGCCATCCGTCCTGGCTGCAGAGATCGGCGCGGGATGCGCCGGAACGGTGTTTGGACCGTTACCTGCTTCGCCAGGACCTCGCACCAAGCCGCCACCTGTCCACAGCAGCAACGCCTTGGGTCCTTGAACAAGTACGGACTGTCCGCTTGGCCACGTGCCCTTATGGAGACTGCGGTGTTGCCAGGCGCCACGAAAAATGGCCAAAGCGTAATGTCCACAGGTACTACGCCAAAGACTTTGGGGACAGCGTCGAGTCTGTTCGCACTATACCATCAAGTTGGGCCACATGGTGGAACCAAAGCACTTCTGGAACTCTGCTCTGAGCCTGGGCGCGACACGTTACGTTACGTTACGTTCCAAAGGGCGGGCGGGGCGTATGCCCGGAGCGTTCAAGCGCTTGAAACCCCCCGACAGGGCGACAGCCGCGAGTTTGACTGCTGGGAAAGACCCGTTTGCAAGTCACATACATGCCTGGGCTCTCCGCGCAAAAATAGCAGCGCGTCCCATCAAGGCCACAGCGCACGCTCACCTGCTTCCGCGGTAGACCACGTGCCACGTAGAATGATGTCCTTCTCAACCATTGTTTCTTAGCGCGACCTCCCGGCAAGGCCCACACCCGAGCTTTCGCCTAGCGCAACCAGCCCTAAACCGTCACTGGCAAAGCAACCGCCTCCCTCCTGCTGCCGGTCCGACTGCCGCAACGTTGTCGAGCGACACACCGCCGGGAGCCATTGGCTCCCACGCCGGGCTGGGCCCGACAGCCCACCCCGCTCTCCCCATCGACCGCAGCCCAGCGCCATGGCTCACGCGGCGCACGATACGGACATCTGCCAAGGCCAGCACTCTGACTGGACCTGCTGCTGCGGGTCGGCGTGTTGCCTGGATTCGCGTACGGGGCACCCGGCCCTCGCCTGCGCGGCCGACAGGTGCCAGTATTGGCTGGAACTGCCGCCTGCTTGGCAATGGCCGGGTCTTCCAGGAGCATGTCCGGGCCTGCGGCAACAGGAGCTGGCCCCGCTGTGGGGCACTGGCGCGGTCGGACAAATGACGCCGACGGAGTTGCTCACGGGACTCACCAGCGTCAGCCCGACTCTGCTCCCCTGGGACTTGCGCTGCGTCCGCGAGGTGCGCGCAACCTGCCCCGGCGCCGCTTGACGCAGCAAAATCAGTGCGCATGCCGCCAACGGGTATGCGCAAGCCAGCCTTGGCCGCACGTGCCGTGCACGGGAGGTCCTGACGAACCGTGCCTCTCGTGCGGGTGGTGCCATGCAGCTGGGCCAGCGTGCTTCTGACGCGTACGTTGGCCAAGTCAGCTGCCCGCCGCCGCAGTTCCTGGGAGAATCCTGCTGCGTGCGGTCGCCGCTGTGCACCGGCGCGGCCCCGCAGCCCGGCCAGCCATGCGCTGCATGCAAGGCGCTGCCGCGGAGCAAGCTGGAGCCGCGCGCAGCACGGGCGTCCGAGCGCACGCTGCTGGGGATTGCCGGCGTGACGCGTTTCGTCAACGCGGGCTTGGACACAGTCATAGGAGCGGAGGAGATGCGGGCAAGGGCGCGCGCTCTCGAGGCCAGCCAGCAGCAAGCGGAGCAAGAGAACGCGCAGCTGCGGGAGAAGCTGCGCCGTGTCGAGGCGCAGTTGGCGGACGCAGCCAGGAGGCAGCGGGAGGCAGAGGAGGCAGCGCGCGCGGGCCCTGTTGGGTTCGGCAGCGTCGTACATGCCCTCGACAAGGCGATGGCTGGAAGCGGTAAGAAGGTCGTGTACACGCGACCGTCCGCGCGCACAGCAGCATTTTACCAGCGGCATGATTGTATGACAGCATGTAACACCTGCCACCTCTTCCGGGGCACATGAGCTGCCGCGCAGCTGGCTTAGTCACGCGGCAACTGCTGCTGCCGCATGTGAAAGTTGGGCGCGCGCGTTCAAGGCGGAGCCCGCAACGCACAAGCGGCCGCGGAATGCAGTGAGCGAGTACGTAGCCTCTGCCAACAGTTCTTAAGGAGCGTGCACGTACGAACGTGCACCATTCGCCGACGTACGGCACATGGCGCAACGTGCTTACTACAAATGTGCCACGCTGTACCGACTTTGCCCGCAACCATCGCGCGCAGACATCGCCGGCCAACAGCGCGCCACGGCTGCCATCGTGCGCGGCACGCTCAAAGGCCTGGGCGGCCAGACCTCGGGGCGCACGGCATCACGCGACGAGGAAATGTTCTACAGGCTCCTCTGGTCCTACGGCGGGCGGCGAACGCACAACCTCGTCGCCGCAAACCTTTACGGCCCAGCTGCCGACACCACGCGCCGGAAGAGGGCGCAGCACAGCAACTTCGACATCACCAACCCAGGAGCAACGCTCGACCAGGTACAGGGCGCGCGCACGCAGGCGCGGCAGGCACGGCAAGGCACCACCCCTGACGCCGGCCTTTTTAAAAGTAACACGCCACGCCTGCACCTGTTGCTTGCAGTGGCCTGGCCCATAGCGCACCAGCTACTGTGCGTCCCCCCCATCCCCACCCTCCGCGCCGTTGACCTGGTAGCAACAATGGCAGCGTAACGCATGCACCAGGAGCGCAAATTTGGCGTCGTTACCAGGCCGCACGCCTTGTGCTGGGGCCCCCCTCCCCCCCCTACCCCCCCGCCTGCTGCAGGTCGTACGTGTCATGGAGATGTACGGCCTGAAGGATTTCCCCTGCGTCGTTTCCGAGGACGCCACCGCCTGCAGGCCGCGACTGGACTTCATGCCGTCCGCGCGGGCTGCCGAGACCACACATACCGACCATAGTATGTGCCCCGTTTCCCCCGCTGCCTGCTGACCGCCTGCCTTGTGGTGTGGGCTCAAACGGATGTGCGCTGGTAGCGCCAACGATAACAGCTGTGAGGCATGGCTAGCCAATGGATCTCCCCCCTTGTTGCGGCTTGTTTGCCTGCATTGACCCGCCTTGCAGGTGTTCCTGGAGTTCGTGCCTGGCCGCATCGCCTCACGCTTCTCGGAGTACGTGTTCCAGCGCATGCGTGCGGACGACGTCACCTTCGGTACCATGTCCGGGCTGACGCTCCTGTCGCACCTGCTGGCCGAGGCTGAGCTACAGGTGCGGTCTGTGCGGGAGGGAGGGGGAGGGCTTTAGGCAGTGTAGCACAAGCCGCGTGCAACAGGAACAGGCCCCGCGCAAGCACAGCCCCGCGTGCATTGCTGAGACGAGCGCCCACTCCGCTGGCTTGCTGCGCGGATGCCGCATTTTCTCCACCCCGCTCTTGCCCCAAGCCCAAACCCCACCCATCGCCGCCTGCCTGCCCACGCCCCTCTTGCCTAACGCTGCTCCAGGTGGACACGGACCTGCAACTCCCGCCTTCAAAGCGGGGACAGCCGTGCGGAAAGGCGCGCCGCCGCACTGAGTAGGCAAGTCCACCAAATGCGTGTACGGACATGTACGGAGTAGCGACCTACCTGGCATGCGCGAGCACCACGCACAGCTGTGCAGCTTGCTTGCGTGCGCCCTGCCCCACAGCAACCGGTTGAGCGTGCACTCCCGCCTCAGGCAGGCGCCTGCAGACGTCAGGTTTGTAACAAGCTCCATGGCCCCGTGCCCTGCACCCTGCACGTTGCAGCTGACGGGGGAGGAGGCGACGGTCCAAGCAGCGCAGGTCTACCCGGACGCGGCCAGGCGCGCGCAGCTCATCGCGGCTGGCATTGACTCGGTGGGTTCGGCAGGGACATGTACGGACCGAGCAGCTCCCTCTAGCACTGGTACAATGTCGAGCCCAACCACTGTTGAGCAGGCCGTCGAGCGAGGTTACATGGCATGGGGCGGATGCGCGGAAATTGCATGGGCATGAAGCAAGTTGTACGAAACCGTACCTGCCTGGCCTCCATGCGGACGAAGGGGGCTGGAAGCCAACACACACGCCCACGGAGCTGCTCACCTGGAGCGTGTGCATATCTATCTATGCAACTTGCCAACGCCGCGCCCCATTGCACAGGCCCGCAAGCTGCTCACCGTCAACTGCGCCGCAAATGGCGAGCCGGAGCTGTCCGTATGGGCAACGGTGACCAAGGCCGTCCGCGGCGTCCAGGTCGGCGCTGGCAAGCTGCGGCTGCTTGGGCCCGGCCTTGTCGACATCTCAGCCACGGCGCAGTCGGGGCTATCGCCGCCGACAGGCGCCGCACTCGCAGCAACACCAAGCAACGCCCCAGCACCAGTTGCGGCAGCGGCGGCGGTGGCGGCAGGGCCAGCAGGCACTGCCGCCGCCGAAGACGACGAGCCTGCCGAGCAGGCCGAGGCGGGGCTGATGGACCTGCTCAGCGAGAACGAGTCCGACATTGAGGTCGAGGATGAGGAGGCAGCAGGTGAGGAACTACAGGACCACACCCCTTTGCCGGCAAATTACACTGCCTTTCAGATGCACCAAACCCGCCCCCGCCGAACATGGTACGACAAGCAAGTTGATGCTGCTTTGCCGCCGCGTACCACAAGCGAGTAGATGCTGCTTTGCCGCTGCGGCAGGGGGCAATAGGCAGACAGCTTTCATATTCCCCGCGCTACGCGCTGGATGTTGGTTGCCCGTGCGCTGCAATGTGAGCGCATGTGGACCAAACACCCTTCAAGCATGCGGCAAGATGTGGCAAAGGCAATACAGTACTTGTCACCAGATAAGCAAACACAACCAACCCGGCCTCCTTGTGCGAAATGCTGCAGCTTGGAACGTGCGCAACAGTAGGTAGCAACAGCTATTGGCATGAGTGGTGCTACAGGTGCTACATGTCAACATAGTGCCAACATGCTTGTACAGGACCATCGCAATACATATGTGCTTGTTTGCGTGCTGGATGCAGGCAGCGAGGACGAGTGGCAGCCCAACGCTGCATGGCGGGCTGCTGGTGAGGACAGCGACAGCGACGGCGGTTTGGAGCTGCAGCCCTTGCAGATTGCGCTGACCGATGGCGGCGCCGCGGCCGAAGCGGAGGGCGGTGCCGCAGCGGACGCGGTGTGCGGCGCTGCAGCCGGCGCCGCAGCCGGCATGGCGGGCGGCGCTGCAGCCGGCGCCGCAGCCGGCATGGCGGGTGGCGCCGCGGCCGGCAGTCCGCAGGACGACGGCGATGGCAGCGGTGAGGAGCAGCTCTCGCCCCGGGCGCTCTTCAAGCGCTGCTGCCTCCTGGCACGGCGCTTGAACGCGTTCGCCGCGGCCCCGTCAAAGGAGCGCCGCTACCGCTTTGAGGGCGATCGGGGCGAGGAGTTGGTGCGCCAGGCGCTGGGCGAGTTGGGCGACTGGGATGAGGAGTCGCTCTCGGGGGAGGACGTGGTGGCTGTTCCGCAGAAGGAGCGCGGCCGCTGGCGGTCCATGCGCCTCGCCGCGGTGCAAAGGATGCGCGTGCGGCGCGGCAACAAGGTGTCCATTGAGGAGCACGTCAGCATGAACGACCCAAACGCCGAGGTCAACGTTGACTACCTGCAGTGCCTGGGCAACGAGCTGGGGACCGGTAAGTGAAGGGGCGCTGCCCACAGGCACAGGCACATGCGACGCCTCGCCAGCCGCCTCATGTGCCCACCGGCTGCATCCAGTGTGGGGTGCGGCCATACGCACATACGCGCCCGACGTGCGCGCTTTTGGCGTTGGCTCCTCCCCACACACCCCTCCACAGGGAACCTGTTGGGCCGCTGCAACTCCCTCCCCAGCACTTGGCTGTGACCAGTTCCCATTCGGCATATGACTCATCAACAGTAAAGCGCAAGTCATGAACCTGCGGCATTTGAGTGGTGGCGCGTTTTTACGGCACTGGTGCGCTTGCGTGTACGGCATGTTGACATGCGAGCTCCCTGCTGTGCCGCAGGCGAGAGCAACCGCACCGCGGCCGGGCGGAACGACCGCGGCATGCTGCAGTACCGTGTCCCGCGTGGCGTCCGGGCCCCCAACAAGTCGTGGATCAAGGCGACGGACGTTGCCTACGTCGTGATGCTGGATGAGGCCGCTGGCGGCAACAGCAACATCGGCGCGCTGCAGCTGGAGAGCGAGCAGGTAAGGAGCACGGTGCGCTAAGCTGTGAATAATACAACCCCTGGCCGGGCCGCCGTACATGCCGTATGGTACCAAGCAAGTGTGTACGCTGACGCTGCACGTACACTGGCCGTACACACAGCCACGAAGGATCAGCCACGCCGCACAGGAACAGCAACCAGCCCCGACCCAGCCAGCCGGTGCCGGACGTTGCCTGTTGCCAAGCGATGTGTGTCCACCTGCTACACACCTGTACATACGGGATGCTGAGCGACAATCCGCCGTCCGTGTCCCCAATCCCCGTCTACCGCACCACCACTATGCCCTGCCGCAGAGGTGCCGCCAGTGGCTGGAGGAGGCCAACACCAGCACCGACGCGGACGCGGATGACGAGCGCGAGGACGAGGGCGAGGACGAGGGGGCCGAGCCCCAGCCCAAGCGGCGGCGCCGCGGCAGTGCCAGGGCGCCGCGCAAGCAGCGCGACCCTGCGGCAACGGCGGCAGTGCGGCGCGCCCAGCAGCAAGTGCTGCACGAGGCAGAGCAGCGGCGGGCGCCACAGGCGGGCGGCACCGGTGCGTACGGCACCTCCACACAGCGCGCCCACCTGACGCGCTCGGCATCCATGCCGCAGCGCCAGCAGGGCGCCGCGGCTGCCGCGACGGCACGGGCCCTGGAGGGCGGCAGCAGCCGGAGGTAGGGGTGCGGCAGGTGCCTGCCCCTCCCACCCTCCTGACCGGGAGGACCGGGCTGCCGGGCGTTGTGCAGCTGGCGCCGCTTGCCCTGAGCGCCGCTGGGCTGGCTGCTTTGGTGGCATGACCGCGTGCAGGTAGGGTGCTGGTGCTGCGGGCGGTTGAAAGCGCGATGAGCACCCGCAGCGTCATGCGCCCCGCCGTTATACAGGGGCCGCCTAGCGCAAGGTGCCAGTGCCGCGTTGCACCAGGATTTGCCGACGCCGCGGGCTGCGTCTGCCCGCGCCATGGCGATGGGGCCACAGCGCGGCCTGGGGCGGGCGTGGGGCGGGCCGTACGGGCATCTTGCGCAGCCCCACGGCGCATGGGCGCGCTGGCCCGCATCGTTGTTTGCGCCGCCCATGTCGGCAGGTGGACGGGGAGGGGTTGGGAAGGGGCATGCGGCGTGCCTCGTGCGTTTGCCGCCGCTGCTGCTGCCCATAGAGCGCAACCGGCTGGGGGTTGCCAGCCCACGGAATGCTTCGTCCACGTCCGTAGCCTTGGCACCAGGCTTGCACCTGCTTGCGCAAGCACCGCCAGGGCGAGGGAGGGGGGGGGGGGCCTCGGGCAGACCCTCACCTTTTGGCCGCGGCGCGGCGCCGGCACACAGGGCGTGCCGTGCGGGTTTGTGGTTTGTCGTCTCGGCGGCGCCACGAGCGCTGTGCTGCAGCGCGCGGCGGCGGCCACGGGCGGTGCAACACGCCGCTAACACCACACGCCTGACGGCTTCCCTTGGTTATGCACACCCACAACGAGCACATTTTGGGACAGCCATAGAGGTATGCACACGCGCCCCCCTTGTTCAGGCCTTGACAGCTCCTCGCCGCTCGCCCCCCCCCCCCCCGCCGTGCCCTCCAGCGCTACCAGCCACCAGCCCGACGGTTGGCGCCGCTAGTACAGCTGCCTACCGCCAGCAGCCCAGAGTGCTGGGCCTAGCCTGCGCCTGCGCCTAATGCGCAGCATTTTCGCAGCCCAGGTAGGAGGGACGGCTGTCTTGTGGTGGGTGTTTGGCATCCAGATGCGGGGCGGCCACTATAGCGGGCGGCAGCGGCGTAAGGCGCAGTAGCAAGGTAGCAGCAGCTCCCCCTACCCGGCCGGCTGATCAAGAACACCGTCCAGCACAGAACACCGTTTCTCTTGTGCTTGTGACCGCAAGCGCACACAGCCGCGCCTGGATTGCTGACTCACTCGCACCGTGGTGCAATTGCCTGCAGGCGGCCTGCAGCCACAGCCGCATCAGCCCACAGCGCAGCAGCTGCGGAAAACGCGTGGGCCGCTCTCGAGTGTCGATGTGCAGCGTGGCCTGCAGCTGCCAGTCGTTGACATACCGGGCGCCGCCAGGCTGCCTTCATACCTCTCTGGCGGAGGTCTCACCGGCACCTCGGCGAGGCACCTGGGCGTCTACCGGCAGGTCCGGGGCTTGGCACCCTGCTGAGCCCGTCGCACTTCGCTTCGCAAGGTTTTCCGCCGCCCAGGGGTAGGTAGCGCTGTAGCGCAGGCAGTATTGGTACGTGAGGGGTGGGCGGCGCCGCAGCAATCTGTCGTACCGGCGACCTTACCTACACTCAGGTTATGACGGGTGCTGGGCCTATGCCACCAGGCCGCTGCGCCAAGTAGTTGCGCGACTACACATACATACGCACACACACATACACACACACACGCTTTGCTCTGCGCTTTGCGTTGTGTGAGGTCCAGCGCTTGGGTGGGTGGTTTGTTTGCAAGGGTTTTCAAGAAAGCACCGGGAAGATTATACACACATGCGTTGCCAGATGGCCGCCGTCGCGCACACTTGCACCCTGCAACACCGACACGCACCATGCGCTCTGGCATACGCTATGCTGCAGGGCGCGGGGCGCGCAATGCAGCACAGCACGGTGTTGCGGAGGCAGCAGCCGCAGCGTCTGGGCACGCGGGCGGGCGCTGGCGCTGGTGAACGGAGCGGATACAGGTCGGTCGATGATTTGTTGGCGGTGTGTGATGCCACTAGGTGACGATTGAGCGCGCGCAGCCACTTCGCGCTGACGGCATCAGCCTGTCGCCATATCATCATACCGGCACACTCGGGGCGGGGGCGGGGCATCCTCGCATGGCTGAGCATGCTCGCAGCGATGGCCGTTGGCGGGATTCGCGACGCGGCGCCCGTAAATAAGTCTAATGTGTGATTAGATTTCTTACTTTCGCCTCTCCTAGGGCAATCCCTTTTTCGAGCATATTTCACCTTTACGCTCCAGGGCGGGTGTAAGCACCATGCGGACGTGCCTGCGACCCATCCCACCCACAGGCCTCACTGGCCGCTGCCAGGCCAAGCCCTGTGCGCCAAAAGGCATCCCAACCGCTTGCCAGCCCACGTGTCCGTGTCTGCGATGGCGGCAACACGCGGCAGCAGTCGTGTGCCGCCATCCCTCACCGTACGTCTCAAGCATGCCCTCGTGGGCACAGCGCCGCAGCACCGTGCTCAAAACAGGGAGCGCACACACAGCACTGAAGTTAGCGAGAGCTCCTCCCCTCCCGCCATGCCCCCCCTCCCTGCCGCTGCCGCCATGCATGCACAGGCCTTGGCGGCACCGTCTCACAGCTCCGCTCCCCGCCCACCCACCCTCCCCTCGAACCCAACCCACCCCGCCATCCAGGGCTCGGCCGCCTCCTGGCCCCCCGACGGCCTGCACAGCGGGCGGGCAGGTAGGGCGCCGGTACCGGCCGCGGACTGCTGACAGCGCGGCGAGCGCCAGCAGCAGCATGCGCTGCGCCGTTACGCAGGGGCCGCACGGCGCAAGGAGCCAGTGCCGCTTGCACCAGGATCCGCTGGCGCGGCGGGCTGCCTGCGCGGCGGCGGCGGGGCGGGCCGTACGGGCGTCCTGCTGGGCTTCGTACCCCGTGCCCCGTGGCCCTGCGCTTGCGCGCGTAAGGGAAGGGCCTACTGACGTCACGCCTTGTGCCATGCTGGCTGCCGTACTGGGGTATGTATGTGATACAGGGGGCATGTACGTAATGTTGGCGCACGTGTGCCCCTCCCTCCCTGCTGCTGCCGCTGCTCCTGCACGTGCATGCCTCGGCGGCACCATCTCAAAGCTCCCCCCACCCGCCCCATCCCACCCCCCCCGCCCCCGGTCCACCCCTCCCTCCCTCCGTACCCTCCAAGCCCCGAGGCGCCGCCGTGGCCCTTTTCGCGATGCGGAGCGGCAGAGAGCGGTTTTGGCCTGTGCGCCCACCGCCACTTGACCGTCGCTACCACGGCCTGCGTTGGCGGCGGCGCACATGCAGGTACGGCGCTTTACGTACACACACGCTCACTGTGTCGCCGCACGTGCGCCACGTGGCGCCGCGGCAGGCTACGGGGACCCCGCCGGCCCGTAACAAGGGCCGTTTGTTTCTGTGTAGGGCCAAGATGAAGTGCTCACTCGAACGCCATCAAGCATACCGCAAGATTGTCAGCTGCAGCCAACGCGGAACTGTGGCCTGCACAAAGGCTCGGGCCGCATGGTGCTACAGGAGCCTCCTTGCTGACCGTGCCGCGCCACCTCTGACCGGCCTGCCCCGCCC
Organism: Ottelia alismoides; assembly: GCA_037367405.1. Lineage (NCBI taxonomy): Eukaryota > Viridiplantae > Streptophyta > Magnoliopsida > Alismatales > Hydrocharitaceae > Ottelia > Ottelia alismoides. The sequence goes on from JAZKJV010003792.1 coordinate 31,516, forward strand.
CCCACTCGCCCCTGCCTCTTCCTCCATACCCACCGTGCATGGCGGCGCAGCGGCAAGGCTGCAGTCATGCGCAGCGGCACACCGCCACAGTAGCGGCCCAGGCTGCGGGAGGTCGCGGCGGCAGCACAAGGCACAAGTACAAGCCTATTGGCGTGACAGCGTTTGCACAACGTGCGGCACACGGCGCCTGTGCGTTGCTTGGTGCCCGCCTCTCGCCGTTTTGCTGCGCGGGGCCCATCCCGGGTGCGCATGAAGCAGAATGCGTATCAGCTAAGGGCGGTGTTGACGTGGCGCGGTTTCGGCCTGTTCTGCCTTCCGCGGTGCCGCGCTGGCACGGCACGCGCTGTGTGCGCTGGTTGGTTGGCAAGCACCTCTCTGCACCCGCAACGCTTTGTGTTGGTTATAGCTGGCTGGCCTGGCGGCGCCGCACCGCGCCGCACCGCGCCGCCCCATGCACTCGGTTGAAGCAGGTCGGTTGTTGTTTGGATGGTCCAGACGTGAACGGTGGCGGTGCAGTGTGCAGCTTCGGCAGCGGATTATAGCTGAGTGGTTGGTGGTTGAGGGTTGGTGGTTGAGGGCTGTTCACGCGCGCCGCTGCCGGCCGCCGTTCGTACATCGTACCCGCCGTAACATTGCCGTACACTGGCCGTACTTTTTGGATGAAGCCCGAGACCGCGCAGCATGTTCTTCACAGGCGCTGCGAGGTTTCTTCGCAACATGTGCCGCGCGTTAGTCCTGGCGACGGGAGTGCCCGACGCATGGTACATGTAAACGCTGACCTGCATTTACAGGCACGTGCATTGTGCGAGCAGTGTACGGGTATAGTGTGACCTTTTGACTCGCTGTGCCGGCAACAATTACACGCGTCACGCACACGCAGGCCTTGCACCGACGCCTGCACCCGTGCAGCGCCAAGCACGGCTCAGCCGCCGCCGCTGCAAACGCCCATCCAGCTGCCCCGTTCTCAAGTCGTATCTGGGTCAGCGCGCTCCGGATCACGCGTGGATCAACTGGAGATCAACGGCCACCCGTATCTGGATCAAGCAGCACCTGTATCTGGATCAAGCAGCACCTGTATCTGGATCAACAAACACGTGTATCTGCATGGGCAAGCACGGGTATCCGGATCAGCAGCGGATCAAGCGTTATCCTATCTACGGTCACTTTTGGAATAGATCAGATCAAGCAGGCGGATCACCCACCCTCTGCAGCCGGCATTGAACACGTCTGCGTTACATTCTTGCTTTTGCACAGCGCTTGGTGGCAAAACGACCTTCCATCAGTCACATTCCCACTCAGCCCAAGGGCGCAGTGCAGTGCAGCGTTGAGAAAAGAGCCCTTCCTCCTTTTATGCCGCTAATGTAGCACAGCTGCGCTGTATCCGTGCTTGCACACAGCGTTTTACGGCAAAAGAGGGTGCCCGGAATTTCCGGGTATTTAGTTTAATTTTGCTTTGTTTTCCGGCGACTCGGCAAACCCGTAACACAAGTGACGCAGGGCATTGTCAATTGCCAGTTTAATGCCACTTTAAGGAAAATAAGTTGTATCAGCCGCGGCGCAGAGAAAGAAAGCGCAGCGTTCGCTGGTTAGAAGTGGTAATATTGTTGTGCAACCCGCGCAGACAGTCGTTGTTGCGTTCGCTGCAAGGCGTTGAAGTAAGCCGCAGACCTTGCCATCGTGCCGTCACAAGTGACGAGCCCCTCTTTGGCAGCGGCAAAGAATGCAGAACGAAGAAGTGGCGGGTCTTTCTAGCGTTGTGCGACGTTCTGGCCGCGTAGCTAGTGTTTCGGCTTCATTGTCAGCATTTGTTTCATTTGGCGCCAGGCAGGCGAGATTCCGGTGGTGCAGCAGCCGTCGGAACGGGCGCCGGCGGCGGTGGTGGTGGAGCTTATGGTGCCATGTGCGCGGATGATGGCTTAGTTCCCATCCGCAGCAGCGGCCGTGCGTCTCGTGGTGGCCACAGCGTGTCCTGGGCGCGGGCAGGGCAAGCAGCATTAGGGGAAGCAGCGGTTAGTTAGGCGCGCGCTGCAGGCAGGGGCAACCGCCTTTGTAGACGCAGCCGCTGCATGTTCTTATTGGGCCCCATAGAAACAATACGTACCACCTTCCCCGCCATGTCCTCCTGAACCTTGTCCGCAGCGGCACCGAAAAAAGGCACCTGCAGAAATCCCGGCATGGTACACGGCAAGCACCGTGCTTCTGTGCACCACCTGCGTCCGTGCGGCCCACAACACCCACCATGATGCAGCTGTCCACCACGCCTTTGGCCCCGACAGAAACGTCAGAGTCATTGGCGGAGGCTCCTGTCCGTTAACACCAGTGCCCGGCATGGTGGTACCCACGATACGCCGCATGACGCCAACAATTCCCCTGATGTATGTGCTTATCTCCTCCTGAGGGATCA